>JADFUC010000951.1:0-12631 GCA_019722365.1 Lithospermum erythrorhizon | reverse complement strand
CCTAGTTACGTATTGCTCAATTGTTAGTGATATTCTATGCAATCACTAATTATAACTTAATTTGTTAGGGTTAAGGTATTATTCCACTAATTGTTTCAATATTTAGGTAAACCAATTTAATTTCAATACATTTAGTTACAATGGGCTCAAGATCGTTTCTGGATGTATATTAATCGTTATCGGTGATAATAAAGGCTTGACGATGAATATATGAGGTGTATTGGAATTTATGGATGCTGTTAAAATCATTCTTTGGCCAACGATATTGTTCGGATAAGATGTCCGTGTCGAGGTGTCAAACAGAAATGTGTTGGAAGAAAGTGGTTGAGTTACATTTGATTAGTAATGGTTTTGTTGGAGGGGATATTCAAATATGGGTCTATCATGGTGAGAATTTTGTTACTCAGATGTATTCTACTGAGAATGTTGTTTATGATGAAGTGGTTACGTAATCCATCAAGTTATGTGGGGTTTCAGGATAATCAATATATGCATATGGTCGAAGATGGTTTAGCCGTGACCGTGAGACGACGTTTGAATTTGGGGGATGCTCTACCTCTGGGGTTGGAGAACAACCAAATGGTGGAGCAAAAGCATACTACGACTTGTTGAAGGCTGTAAACCAGCCGTTATGGGATGGTTGCACCGAATTTACAAAGTTGTCCATTACTACGCAACTGGTTAGCCTGAAGTCTGAATCGCAAATGTCGCAGGAATGTTTCCAACGGTGGGTTTCCATAATCAAGCGTTGTACGCCGAATAATGGGGAGAACATACCGATGATTTTACGAGGCAAAAAGATTGTTGAGTCCTCTGTCGCCTTTAAACGTAAAAATACTACCAGGTCAATAATTGCACATGTTGTTTTATAAAAGAAACCGAAATGTTGGACCTGCATGCATGTGGGGGAAAGTAGATACGAGCCTGCATGGCGGACAACGCAAGCGCATTGCGCCGAAAGGTGCCGGGTATACTTACCACTAGGTCCGCGCCTTCAACGACATATATGTCGCAGGAAAACAAATGATATGACATGGCACCGCCGGACACAAAGTGAGCCCGGGAGGATGACTCACCAGGGATGGTGGTGCGTGGAAGACCTTGATACAACCTATCCAAGATTTTCAAGCAGAGCCGGTGAAATGTTCGTGATCGGGTTGTGTTCTCGATGGTTTTGTCCGCTTGGCAAGTTTAAGGCCAATATTCTGTCATTTTCCATACACATGTGGGCATACGGATCGTAAGTTATCCTGCTGGAGCACACGGAGTGTTTTCCCCGCATATGGAACATTGTTGGTTCGATTGCCACCGCCCATTCTTGCCGTGGACATCCCCTTTTTAGAATGCAAAAAATGCATTTGTGAAGGGTCGCACCGACTTATCCACACGCACCATGGAACGACTACTTCGAGCTGGATATATTTGGTGCATGTGTGTGGGTTGGATCCTGATGTGTTCGGTGAAGGTCAATATTCCGACCATAGATCGCCGGGGTATAATGTTCATCATAACTGGTGTAAGAAAAGCATATTTTGGGAGTTGAGTTATTGGCCGGCACAAAAACTCAGACACAACATCGACTTCATGCACACGGAGAAGAACAATGGTGAAAATTTATTGCATACTGTAATGGATGTTCGAGACTAGAGTTGTACATGGAAATACGGAGGAAACATAAACCAAAAGCTTACTCATACTTTGAACCCCGTGCAAATGTAAAGATTTGAGGAAATGGTTGTCCTGGCTTACAATTACCCGATGGATACGCCTAAACATTGTAAAGACGTAAGAAATGTGAATTTCAGCGGACTAAAAAGTCATGATGTTCATATTATTGTCCAAAGGTTATTTCCTGTAGCACTGGCTATCTCCCGGCCTAATCCCATATGGGAAACAATCATAGAGTGGTGTTATTTCTTTCATGATTTATCAGCAACAACTCTAAATGTGGAACGTGTGAGTACCTTGGGCGCATTATTGTCGAGATAATTTTGTAAGATGGAAAAGATCTTCTCCTAATCTTTCCTTTTTGATGTACGGAACACCTACCGATACATTTACATATGAAACTTTAGATGGAGGTCCCGTGGCAAAGATAGATGGATGTACCTTTCTCGAAGTCGTGGAGTTTTTTTACTATTGTATTTTCATACTATACCAAATATTTACTCATCTAACTAACATTACAAATGTTTGCGTATATTTGTGGGGGATCAAGAAATTGGTGCGTAAAAGGAACGTGATTGAAGCGGTCAATATGCGAGGCATATTTGGTCAAAGAGGTTTCAAACTTGTTCAACGCATTGCGGCGGATTGAAACCAACTTAACACCAAGGAGGCACGATGTACCGCACTATGGATGACCCAACTCATGCGCCATTGTTTCATTACCCAAGACGTGGCACATTTGTAGTGAAGCATAGATACCGATGAAGAACTATACAACACCGCCATGTATATTCCAGGCAAGACGCCCAAGTAATATGAAACTCTTCAGTAAGTGTATACTTATCATTTCAATTAATCAAATCTTACGTGATATAATACTTAACTAAACGTTAAACCTTTTGTTTTAGGACCTACCATGCTTGGCTTGACGAGTTGAACTCGGCGCGACGCACGCATAGAAATCAGCGACGTTACCAATAATTCTCACGAATGGTTTCAAAAAGTATGCAATGGAATATTATGGACACAACACTAACACCGAGAATTCTTTCTTCATTAGGTCCCGCACCGTAAATCAAAAGCGTATAAAGGGTACTACGCCAACGGGTAATTATTTCGGAGACAAAGTGTGGCGATGGGTAATAAAAGCACTTTACAATAGAGGTGTTTGTGTCATGTTCATACCAAGATGATGATCATGTTGACTATAGTGTCTTATAGAGATTTGGGGAGTTGTCGCACGGCTGAGTTACACACCGGCTGCCCTCTTTCAAATGTTTTTGGCTCTGGATACAAGTGCGGATGTGGGTGCATCCTCAAGAATGGAATGGTTCAAATAAAAAACACAAAAGCAGAGGTTCAAAGATGAATCTGCTTATCCTAGGATCCTGTGCACAACAAGTATACTATCTCCTCAAGTATGTATCACGAAATGAGTATCATAGATGCTGTGCTGCCAGAAATGCAAATCGAACGGCGAGAAGTCGAAATTTATTGGACTCATATGCAAAATGTGTATGTCTCCGCTTGGATACCGAAGATACCTTCAAGAAGAACAACAACCTCCTCCTCGCTCCTATTGACCTAATCAATGACGCTTGCCGCTGCTGAACCGGCATTTTGTTGTTTGCTGTGACCATTTACGCGGGTATCCCATCACGGAGATGGTTCGGATTACGAGTTAGACTATCCCGAATACGCTCATGCATTTGATGATGAGGAAGACGACTGACGACGATTAGTAGTCAAATATTTGCTACAAGTTTTCATATAGTAATTTGCAACTTTTGTATTAAACTTCATATATTTAAATGCACAAATGAAAGTGTAAGTGGGGGTGTTTTGTATTTAATGCTTATTGGTATTGTGTTCAAAAACTGTGATATGTATTTATTGCTTCTTCACATTGTGTTTATGACAGGAGTTTGGTTTGGAAATCAGATTTTTTTCTCAAGTAGCTTCACCTATGTAGCTCTGATGTAGATACCATTTGAGACGGGCATTGGCATAAATGTCTGCACACTATTTTCCAGAATGGAGACGGGATGGAGACGGGTGTGTGAAAAATGGAGACGGTATGGAGACGGGCTTTCAACTTCACATTTCCCGCCCTCCTACAAAATTGAGGGAAATTCAAAAAGCAATTTTCAACGGAGATTTCGATGAGACGCGTTCCGTATCGTCATTCTTATATATATCTCACATTATCATCATTCCAAATCCATTTTTCCTCCCAAACTCCACCACATAATATCATCTTTTTTCTTATGTTATTAATTTTATTTCATAATTTTATTGTCTACTAACATTAAATTTATTTTATTTTGTGTGTCACTTTAAAGAGGTAACGATAATACTTGAACTAATTTTTTATTTTGTATGTAATTTATATTTGTTAATATATTTGTAATTTATATTTGTTACTTTTGTTGTAGGGATATACTATATTCAAGTTTGAAATAGGTAATTTGGTTTTTTATTTTAATTTTAGGTTGAATGTTTGATGGTTTATATAAATTAATGTTTGATGTTTATATGAATTAATACGTTTGATGTTTATATGAATTAATGTTTGATGTTTATATATGAATATGATGTTTAATATGTATTTGTTCTATGAAATTGTTATATTTTTATGTTTGAATCTTTGATGTTTTTATATTTGCTCAGATTTAGCCGGATGAATTGGAATCTTTTGATATTTCTTTAGCATTTGATGGTTTTTAGGTGCTGCTCTCTATTGCCGCATGTTATCATAAAGAAATCGGGTCGCTTTTTTATAAAAATTGCAGAAATGCCGTCGGGATGGAGACGGTCTGGAGACGGGAGTTTGAATTTCTGCATCGATCTTCGAATGGAGTCGGTCGTGAGTCGGTATATATGGAGTCGGGAAATACGCATTTGCCCGAGTCGCTAAGTGGTGTCGGATTTTGGCCGAAATGTGGAGACGGTTGGGCCGGATTATATTTACATTGGGAGGAGTCGGTCGTGAGTCGGTTCTATGTGGAGTCGGGTTTCAAATGGGTTAAATGGAGACGGTTTCAATGGGTATATTGAGACGGCTCGAGACTTGCCAGTGGGAGACGTCAGTGTCGGTTCGGAGGAGTCGGGAATGAGTCGGGCATGTAGAGACGGGTTACCGGGTGTTTCGAGACGGCTGAAAGTCGGCCGGCCCGAAAATATGCGGGCTTAGTTTTGAGTCGGAATGGAGTCGGGTAGTGATTTAGAGACACATAAAAGTCGCTGGTACTGACTCCATCCCGCCTAACCGACAAATAGAGACGGTTGGGAAACGGATCAATTGCCTTTTGGTCGATTTATAAACATGAATTGGAAACTGATGCATCTTCTTGATGGCCTCCTGGACGTTAAATAAATCGGAAGAGCATACCGTCTCTCCTCCAAAAATAATAGAGAATTATATTGGTGGAGAGTGTACAAAAGGGAGTACTTATAATATATGTCATGTTTATAATTTTTAGCTTCTGACTCGTACAGTTTGTTTCTCAGGGATGAGGTGTGCCGTTGGGGAAGCTTATTGGCATGACTTATTTGTCTAGAAGTCTCAACTTAGGCGCTTGAGGATAATACCAAATTGAGTACACATTCTTTATCCCACTAAATACATGCTGTTATGAGATACATGTATTTGAGGGTGATCAAAGTAAGTTAATACAATATTGTATTGGGCTCTTATGATTAAAATAATAATTATCCAACCGACATCGAAACTCTACGAGATTATAAAAATTGTAATTTAATCGAGATTATGTATAAAATTTTTGTATCTTGTACTTGCAAAGGAATATGATCGTGAGGAGGCTCCGAACAAATCAACGAGGCTGTTCTATGAATATTCATATCAACGATTGATCAAACCCTTCATTCGGTTTTACTCTAACAATTAAAGTGTACAAATGAATTTAGAGGACGAAAAAGCTCCGGTTTTTCTTTCCTAGTTTTGGTCGCAATTATAGGAGTGGGGAGAGAAAGGTTTTGCTTTCATCTTTTCTCGCGTTCAATCGGATTTATTTAAGGTTAGATTCCTACATTGTCACATTAAGTTAAAGAATGTTAATTTGTTAAATAGTTTATTTGATTAGTTAAATGGTTAATTTCATTAGTTTGCTTAATTTTTATAGCTTAATAGTTAATGAAACAGGTTAATGATATGTTAATGAAATTGTTAATTTGTATAGTTTAATTGTTAATGAAATTATTATTAATGCAATCAAGAATGTTAATGAAATTGTTAATGTGACGCTGCTAATGAAATTTTTAATTTCATTAGTTTAATTAGTTAATTTGTATAGTTTAGTTGTTAATTTGTTAATGAAATTATGTCTAGCATGTTAAAGCTTATTGGTTATTGATTGTGTTATGTGATTGAATAGTTGTTTACATTTGTTATGATTGAATAGTTATTTGGCAGTTGAAGTGCTATATGTGACATCTCGCTTAATTTATTCTAATGCAAAGGATCGGAGACGGATGAGTCGGGTAGGGAGACGGTGATGAATTAAAATTCTACTGAATGGGAATGGAGACGGGGTGGAGACGGTGTATTTAATAGTGTCCCAAAGTGAGACGGATTATGAAAATGGAGACGGTATGGAGACAGTTCGGAGACATGACTTATTAAAAAAGTGCACTTTCACATTCCTAAGGTATTGTAACCCCATTCACCTACGGTGCTTGTATTTATTTAACAAAAAATCATTAATTTATTGTATATGAAGCATATTATATGTTTTAAATTGAATCCTGACTAATAACAAGTTATATATTGGCGTATATTTAGGTCCACAACATTCATAATCACATATACTATGATTACATTACATGCAACTATCATGTACGTTATAACATATTTGTTCATCACTAATGAATTGAATGACCCATCACACGTTTATATAGTTGAGAGGTAACTTACATTTTAGCATGTTTCATATGTCGGAAAAGATAACATATCACATTAAATGTATACGTATCCACTAATTCAGTATTATTTACATTTCATTTATCTCCACTAATATTATTTTCAAATATAATATGTCCAATGAATCGTGACTCGAAATTCAAAACCATTACATTTTATTAAAATGGAGACGTGATGGTGACAGTGGACTGCCTCTTTCCCTGCCTCCAATTTTAACCTCTGCCTATCCTGCCTCCACTACCCGAGACGGTTCTGGTATTTAATTCGCCTCTACCCTGCCTCCATATTAGCCCATCTCCCGACCGCCTCCATTTAGCCTCTGCTCATCCCGCCTCCCTTTATTATTGTTATACCATTTGAAATATTTTTAAATACCCGTCTCCATCCCGCCTCGTTTGTATTATCAAAAACCCTGCCTCTCCCCCATCCTGGCTCATTTGTTATGAAAACCCCTGCTCCATCCTCGGCCTCCCTTTTGTAGTTACTATTTTGACCATTATTTAGTCAGCCCGCCTCCATCCCGTCTCCGCATCGCCGTATTGTTCGCAATAACTTTAAAAAAATGTAAATGTATTTAAAACACTTATACACACAAAAACACAATCAAAAAAAAAAACACCCCCACAACCCTAAAAACACACCTCCACCAAAAAAACCACCCCATCAAACACCATTATCATGCACAAATTGAAATTGAAGATAATCCCCAATTGTTAGTGATATTCTATGAATCACTAATTGTAACCTAAGTTGTTAGGGTTATGTGTAATGCCATTCCAATTAATTGTTTTAATATTTAGTAAACCAATTTAATTTCAATACATTTAGCTGCTGTTTCGATGTATATTTAATCGCTATCGGCAGAGCAAGAAAAGGTTTGACGATGAATATACAGAGTGGTGTGGCTGAATTCATGATGTCGCTAAAAATCATTCTTGGCCAATGACATTGTCGGGATAAGCATTGTCCGTGTCGGAGGTGTCAAAATAGAAATGTGTTGGAAGAAAGTGAAGAGTTACATTTGATTAGTAATGGTTTTGTTGGTGGAATATTCAACATGGGTCTATCATGGTGAGAATTTTGTTCCTGATGTGGCCTCTATCGAGAACGTTGTTTATGATGAAGTGGTTGCGTAACGCATCAAGCTATGTCGGGTTTCGTGATAATCGCATAAGGAAGGGCCTAAGATGGTTTGAACTTACGCATCGGTGAGGATTAATAAGCAATTCGGGGGATGCTCTACCTCCGGGTCGGTAACAACCAAACGCGGAGCAAAAGCATACCCGACTTGTTTAAGGTCAGAAACCAAATAGCGCTATGGATTTGTTGCAATCGAATTTACAAAGTTGTCCATTACTACGCAAATCGGTTAGCCTCAAGTCTCAATCGCAAAATGTCGCAGAATGTTTCTAACGGTGGGTTTCATAATCGCCGCTGTACCCCGAATAACGGGTTAATATACCGTATGATTTTTACGAGGCAAAAAGATTGTCGAAGTCCTCTCGCTCTGCCCAAATGTAAAATACTTGCTTGTGTCAATAATTGCATGTTGTTTTACAAAGAAATCAAAATGTTGAATTCGTGCCATGCAGATACGCAGCCCGTAATATCGACAACGTGAAACAAGACAAGGCCGAAGCGCGCCGTATTTCTGCCTACTCAGGTCCGCGTCTTCACCCATTATATATGTCGAGAGGAAAACAAATGATATTATGGAGGCCCTCGGATGGATGACTCACCTCGGGAGGGATGGTGGCGCGTGGAAGCACACCTCGATACACCTATCCAAGATTTTCAGCCGAGAAATGTTCGAATTTGAAGCTGTGTTCGATTATTTTATCTGCTTGGCAAGTTTGGGCCAATATTCTGTTTATTTTCCATACAATATGGGCATATGGACTCAAGCATCAAGTTGGAGCACACGGGAGGCTCTTTCCTCGCATATGGAACATCATATTTCATTGCCACCCCTGGCCCATTCTTGCCGCGGATATCCTTTTAGAATGCAAAATCGCATTGTAGAAGGGTCGCACTTTATCCACACTGCAAATTTAAGGAACGACTTGATGGAGCTGATATATTTGGCAGACGGTGTGGGGCTGGATCCTCGATGTGTTCAAAGTATGTCAATATTCAATTCATGACGCTGGGTATAATCAGTCATCATAACCTGGGTGTGTAAGAAAAGCATATTTTGGGAGTTGAGTTATTGGCCGGCACAAAAACTCAGACACAACATCGACTTCATGCAATACCTAGAGAATTGGTGAAAATTTATTGCATACCGTAATGATGTTCGAGAATTAGAGTTGTATACGCTGGAAATATGAAACATAAAACCAAAAGCTTAATTATACTTTGAACCTCGCGGCAAATGTAAAGATTTGAGGAAATGGTTGTCCTGGCTCTACAATTACCCGGATGGATACGCCTAAACATTAAGATGTGTAAAGAAATGTGAACTTCAACGGACTAAAAAAGTCATGATGTTCATATTATTGTCCAAAGGTTATTTCTTTGTGGAATTCATTGGCCTCCTCAATCCCATATGGGAAACAATCACGTAGTGGTGTTATTTCTTTTCATGTATTTATCAATGACAACTCTAAATGTGGAACGTGTGGAGTACCTGGGCGCATATTGTTGAGAGATAATTTGTAAGATGGAAAAAGATCTTCCCCACCTTCCTTTTGATGGGAATGGAACACCCACGATACATTTTAAGCCATATGAAACTTTAGGATGGAGGTCCCGTAAGAAGATAGATGGATGTACCTTTCGAAGTCGTGAGTTTTTACTTTATTGTATTTTCATACTATAACAAATATTTACTCATCTAACTAACATTACAAATGTTTGCATATTTGTGGGATCAAGAAATTGGTGCAAAAGGAACGATTTAAGGGCTAATATGCGAGGCATATTTGGTCAAAGAGGTTTCAAACTTTTGTTCAATGTACTTCGAGGAAGGGATTGAAACCAACTTAAATCGACCAAGGAGGCACGATGTACCTGCACGGATGGATGACCCAACTCGTTTGCCATTGTTTCGTTACCAAGACGCACATTTTGTAGTCAATCTCAGTAGATACCGATGGAAGAACTATACAACATCGCTATGTATATTCTCAGGCAAGACGCCTCGGGCGGCCATGAAACCTTTTCTCAAAGAAGTGTATATTTACATTTGAATTGAATTCAAATCTTACGATATAATACTTAACTTAAACGTAAAACCTTTGCTTTAGGACCTACTCACGATCGGGCTGACGAAAGTTGAATCCCACATGCGCACAGAGAAATCGCGACGCAATAATAATTTTCGCCGAATGGTTTCAAAAGCAATGAATAATATGGACACACACGAACACCGAGAATTCTTTTCATGAGGTCCCTCACTGTAAATCAAAAGGTATAAAGTGGTACTACTAACGGGGCTCATTTCGAGGCACGTGTATGATGGTAATAAAAGTACCTCTGGCTAGAGGTGTTTTGTGTCAAGGGGTCATGCTACCAAGATGATGATCATGTTGACTACTATAGTGTTCTGTGAGGCAGGGGAGATTCGGGAGTCGTCGTGACGGCTCGAAAGCCACGACATCGGCTGCCCTCTTCAAATGCCCATATCATTACTGCTGGATGTAAGTGCATCCGGTTAATGGAATGGTTCAAATAAAACACAAAAGCGTAGGTTCAAAAGATTAATTCAAGCAGATTCTAGATCCCAAAACAACAAGAGGCTTTATTTCCTATATGATTTCACGCAGTTTTATATCATAGATACAAAGTGCTGCAAATGAATCGAACGGCTAGAGAAGCCGAGTCGATTGACTTTATATGCAAATGTAGATGTTCTCCGCTTTTGATACCGAAGATATCTTTTCAAGAAGAACAACAACCTCCTCTCCCTGCTCCTATTGACCTAATCAATGACGCCGCCGTTGTTGAACCGGCATTTTGTTGTTGTCAAGAGACCACGACGCGGGTATCCCATCACGGAGATGGTCTTTGATTACGAGTTAGACTATCCCTAATAATGCTCATGACTTTATGATTTAGGAAGACGACTCTGACGACGCATTAGTAGTCAAATATTTCTTTTGCTGCCAAGTTTTTCACATAGTAATTTGCAACTTTGTATTGAAACCTCTTCATATCGAAATGCACAACGATGAAAGGGGTGTTTTGGTATTAATGCTTATTGGCATTGTGTTCAAAAACTGGATATGTATTTATTGCTTCTTCACATTGTGAAGTTTATGATGGGGGAGTTCGTTTGAAAAACTGTGATTTTTTTTTCTCAGCTCAACATAGCCGGATGGTATACTTTTAATGGAGACGTGGGGCTTGGAATAAATGTCTCCGCACTTTTTCCGTATGAGACGGGTACGTGAAAAAATGGAGGACGGACGGAGACGGTTTTTCAACTTTCAGATTTCCGCCTCCTACAAATTGAGGGAAATTCAAAAAAGCAATTTTCAAACGGAGACTCGATGGTAGGGAGACGCGGGTTCCGTAATGTCATTCCCTGGCAGAAGGTCTCACATTATCAATATTCCTGAACGCCATTTTTTTCCCCAAACCCACCACATAATATCATCATCTTTTTTCAGGGTTAATTTCATTTCCATAATTTTATTGTGTACTAACATTAAATTTTATTTTATTTTGTAGGTCACTTTAAAGAGGTAATGATTAATACTTGAATCAATTTTTTTATTTTGTATGTAATTTATATTTGTTAATATATTTTGTAATTATATTTTGTTACTTTCTTTGCTAGGAAACATTATATTCCAAGTTTGAAATAGGTAATTTGGTTTTTTATTTTAATTTTAGGTTGAATGTTTGATGGCTTATATAAATTAATGCTTGATGTTTATATGAATTAATACGCTGATGCTTATATAAAATTAATGTTTGATGTTTATATATGAATATTATGTTTTAATTATGTATTTGTTCTATGAAATTGTTATATTTTTATGTTTGAATCTTTTGATGTTTTATATTTGTTTGTATGAGTTGGATGAATTGAAATCTTGATATTTCTTTTTAGCATTTGACGGGTTTTTAGGAAGCCGCAGCCTTCCTCGCATACGATGTTATCATAAAGAATCGGCCGCTTAAGAATCGCATAAATGCCGGGCCGGACGAGATTGTCCGGACGGAGTTTTATTTCAAGACGATTCAATGGAGTCGGTCGTGAGTCAGAGATATGGAGTCGGAAATACGTACGGTCTTCGAGTCGCTAAGCGCCGGATTTCGCCGGTAATGGAGACGGTTGGGCGCCGGATTATATTTACATTGAGTGGAGTCGGCGTAGTCGGTTCTACGTGGAGTCAGTTTAAAAATGGGTTAAATGGAGACGGTTTGTACCGGGTATATGGAGACGGTTTGGAGACGGTTGTGTGGAGACGGTTGGGGTGCTGGGTTCGAGGAGTCGGAATGAGCTCTGCATGTGTAGACGGTTGCACTCGGGTGTTTCTCTCAGACGGGTCGAGTCGGTCGAAGCCCGAAAATATGCGGGCTTGGTTTTGAGTCGAAATGGAGTCGGTAGTGATTTAGAGATACATAAAAGTCGCTGGGCGTGTTCTCGACTCCATCTCGCTTCAACCGACAAATGAGACGGTTTGAAACGGGATCGACCGGCTCTTTTGGTCGATTTATAAACATGAATTGGAAACTGATGCATCTTCTTGATGGCCTCCTGGATGTTCAAACCTTTGCTTCAAGGACGTTAAATAAATCGAAAGATTCATACCGTTCTCCAAAATAATAGAGAATTATATTGCTGGAGAGTGTACAAAAGGGAGTACTTATAATATATGTCATGTTTATAATTTTTATTTTTAATTTGTACAGTTTGTTTCTCAGGATGAGGTGTGCCATGTGGGAAAGCTTATTGGCATGTGACTTATTTGTCTAGAAGTCTTCTGAACTTAGGGCGCTTGAGGATAATACCAAATTGAGCACAATATTCTTTATCCCAAGCAATACGTAACTGAACGAAGCATGAAATGA